>CM051235.1:58626936-58666936 GCA_027917425.1 Gastrophryne carolinensis
TATCTATCTATCTATCTATCTATCTATCTATCTATCTATCTATCTACTGCTGGGGTAATAGCGTGCGTTTTCTTTGGCGTTCTCTCTCTGTGTGGTGTGGGCTCCTCGGCAGCACATATAGGAAGAGGGGGAAAGGGTCCTGACTTCCTTTGCGCTTCCTCTTTTCCTTCCTTGCTGCTCTCATTCCTTCATGATTTATAAAGCTGACCCTCCTCACACCAGAAACTCGCTCACTTTAAACAGGGCTAATATATAAACACTGGAGAAAAGAAAGCTTTCTAAAGATAGTTCTCCTCTTTGTGCCTCTTTATGTCTGAGTTTCCCCCACATCTGTATAGCTTTCCTTTTCTCTCTCGCTCCCTATTTCTCTTCATTTATCATGTTGTCTTCTCTCTCTGTTTCCTTCCTTGCTACTCACAGTTTTTTTTTCTTTCCTCTTATTATTTATTTACCTACCCCCCCCCATTCTGCCCCTGTGCTGTGGCTTCAGGTCCCCCATGTCACAGAGCCTGAGCTTGGGCTGGGGCCTGAAGATGGGAAGTGTTTCTTACAGTCTCTCCCCTCTCATTAAAGGGACTCTGTAGGCAAAGTGCATAAACTATGATTCAGCAGATCACCTCATCATGGCTGCACTAAAAACAAGGCAAAGAGTAATGGCACACCCCCTGAATTCCTGTCATAGACCACCAATAATAGGGCTAAGCTGGTGGTCTAAAGCTCCGCATCATCAGACTATAGACAATGGGAGAGAGGGAGAACTGCTGGGTGATGAGACCCCGCCCATTATGCAGATTATTATGCAGCATCACAGAGCCAAGGGCCACGCCCACATGCTTCAGAAGAGACAGTTTAGCGTGAAACTGTAAACCTCGATATCTCTGCCATTTTTTCTTCATTTTAAAAAACGGAAAACAATTTAGGACAGTGCCAAATAAAGCCCAACACAATGGTCTAACAATTCCCTTTGCCTGCTGTACGCCTATTTCTCTTTCCTATATTTAGTGTTCTCCTGTCTTCATGTGGAGGCTGATTCATTACTAACGCCAGGTATCGGCAGATGTATAGCGGCGGTTAGAGCCACCACTAGTGGATGCTGTAAACATGTATTGGGCGCTGTAACATAGCCTTAGTCGCTCTAGTAACCTGGCCGGCATTGATAAATGAGATGTATGTTGGGCGCTCTAACACCAGTACAGCGCTGCAGGGAGCGAAAGGTAGCGCCAGCTCAGTGCGACTCACATCATATTCAACAAAAAAACAGACACACACAGCGTCGGCGCTCTAAAGCTGGTCACTATAGCATAGAGCGTCAGACTCTGTGTGATTAAAGTCTGTTTTTGAACACATATCCACCAGTAGCAAAGCGAAAACACATGGAATGACATTGTTATAACACTGTGACATTAACACTTTAGTGCCAGACCTGTAATGACAATTCTAAAAATAAAATTATAAAAAGTCAAAAAAGTTTTCAAACATAACTTTTTCTAGACCAGGAGAGGTGACACAATTATTTGAGAGAAAAAAAAAATAAAAACTGTTTAAACAGAAGAAAAGGAACGGCCATTGAAATGTATGGGAGAGCGACAGGTAGCAACAGGTAAGACCTGGCTCTGGAAGCTAGAGCGCCAGCTTTATACACTGAGCTGCCTGTAATGATGAATCGGATGCTACATGGTGCTGTTAGAGTCGCTCACCAGATTCGCTTTCATAAATGTGGTTTTCCGTACAGCGCCCGGCGTTCCGCTACAAGGCGCTACCTGCCGCTATCCCCTTAAATAACCCCCTTAGTTGCTCTCATTCCTTTCCCACACCTTGCCTCTCTATTCATTTTCCCTCCTTTCTTTCTTTCTTTCTTTCTTTCTTTCTTTCTTTCTTTCTCTTTCTATGTCATGTTGTATCCCCTCCCTGATGTTCTATTCACCCTGTGAGCTCTCCTTCCTTTTCCCTGCTGATCACATGTCTATCTGTATTCTCCTTTTTATACTTTTTACTTATTTTCTCTTCCTACAATTCTTACCTGTTGGGGTTAGGGTTATGTTAAATGTCACAGGTGGAAAAAAGTGGCAGAAGAGCAAAAGACAAAGAAAGTAAAATGAAGGGAGAATGCAACATAAATAGAGAGAAAGCATATTCAAAAACAGGCCGAACCTGAAAAAAAGGTGGAGACAAAAATAAGGCACAGAGCACAGAAAAAAGAGGGGGATAAAAGAGAGGGTGTTGAAAAAGGAAGAAAGATTGGAGTCAAGTGGAAATGAAAGTGAGAGGGGAATGTAGGGGAGCAGAAATGAAGAGGTAGACAATGTAAAATGAAATGGGGAAGAGGAGAAATGAGAAGGAAATGGAAATGAGAGCAAGGAGGAGGGAAGAGAGAAAAAGATACGGCTTGAATGTAAAAGAGAGAGGCAGAATAAACGTGGAAAAGATGAAAATGAGAGCTAGATGGAGGGAAGGTGAAACATAAATGAAAAATGTGGGTTAGGAAAAGAGAGAAAATGAAAACTATGGAGAGTTCATGTAAAATAGAGAGATGTAAGAAATGTGAACAAGAGGAGAAGGTAAATGGAAATAAAAGTCAGATGATGCGACTATGGAAATGAGATGAAAGATGAGGCATAAGGAAAGAGAAAAAGATGGCTAATTCGTGTAATAGAAGGAGATGAAAGGGATGTGCCAAAGAGAAGGAGGAGAAAAGATGGAAATACTAAGTAGGAGAGAAAATTGTAATGAGAGGAATGAGGAAAAATAAAGAATGCATGTAATGGAGAGTACTGGAGGAAATGGGAAAGAGAAGCAAATGCTCAAAAGAGAAGGAGGAGGGAAATGGAAATGTGAGTGAGATGTGGAAGTGAGTGTGGAAAATAAATCAAAAAATAAAAGAGAGAACAAAAAAAAACAGAATGAAAGTGTGTGAAAGAGAGTGGGGTCTCCTGTGGTTGGATCAGCTATATGCCATAAAATATACATGCTTTACCTTGTTCTGCTGTATACCTGCTGAAAAATAATAAAATAATATCAAACCTCCCAACTTTTCAGGGTGGGAAAGAGGGACAATTGTAAAATGAAGCCACGCCCCCTCATTGAGGGATGAATAGGAGGTTGTAACAGTTACAACAATATAAAAAACTTTGAATAGGCAATTTAATCATTTATTGATGCAGATAAGAAAATACTAAGGAAGAGGGAATCAGAAAAAGAGATGAAAATCTGGGATTAGGAAAGAGAGAAAGAAAAAATGGAGAGTTCCTGTAAAAGAGAGAGATGGAAGGATGTGGAAATAATGATCTCAGAGGCTGATTCATCATTAGCGCCAGGTAGCGACAGATGAGCGTCTGTAGCAGGCATTTTCAGAGCGCCCGCTAGTAGTCGCCGTGCTCGGCCGTGAGTCACTACTTTATAGCGACTCAGTCGCTGTTCAGTAATGTTGAATACATTGTGAGGAGTCGCTATTTGACCAGTACAGCGCTGTATGGGAGCGCATGTTAGCGACTGCTCATAGCGACCGACTCACACCATATTCAGCAAAAAAACAGCCTCACAAATCTCTGGCGCTGAAAAATCGTTTGAAGCCCAGAGCGCAGGAGGCGGTGTGTTTAATGTGTGTTTTCAGCATCTATCAACTAGTAACAAAGCGAAAACATATGGAATTACATTGTAATAATATTGTAACATGAACACTTTAATGCCAGACCTGTAATGTCATTTCTGAGGAAATATATAAAAAAAATGAAAAAATTATGAAAAAACTGCTATTTCAATGTCAGGAGAGGTCACAGAATTATTTGTGATTTTTTTGAAAAAAAAAAAAACGTTTAAAGAGAAGAAAAGGATCGTCCATTGAAATGTATGGGAGAGCGCCAGGTAGCGAGAGGTCATACCTGGCGCTGTGCAAGGCTGAACGCTGGCGCTGTTCGCTGAGGCTGTGAAAATGATGAATCAGACGCTACATGGCGCTATCCCAGTCGCTAAACAGATTCTGCTTGATAAATGTGTCATTGCGTGCCGTGTCCGGCGTTCACCAGTCACTACCTGTCGCTACCTGTCATTAACCAGCCACTACCTGACGCTATCCCTTCTTAAATTAGGGCCTAAGTCAGTATTGAAGCTCAAACCCAAATCAACACTAATAGGATGAAATAAAGAATAATCGTGTCCCACCTTTATAACAGCATAAACCAACTGATGAGGAAAGCACATGAATCAGGAATCTCTGGCTCACAACACAGAAGCCATTGAAAAGCATTGAAGATCGCATTGTTTACTTAACATTTAAAGTGGACCAAAACCCACAGCCCCAATGGCCCAGGAATCTACAAGATTCCAGGATCGCTTGACTCCCTCTCATCCAGAATCGGGATCCCCCGCTGTGAATTACAGCAATGCTGGCCAACTAAGTGCCCCTGGGGCATCCCGATTCAGAATGTACCAATGTGTGACCCCCCCCCCGCCCCCCGCATTGGCCTGCAATCTCTTACCTTTCCAGTGGTCCCTCACCGTAATTGCAGGCCACGGGGAAACCATGAATGCGGACACTTGGTTCAAAACATTTTATGCCATGCATACTGACTGGACGAGTGCACATGGGGCATCCCAAATCGTGATGCCCAGGAGACAAGGACCTATCACCAGGAAAGTAAAAACGATGGTGATTGGTCCATTTTAAAGTGTTTCAATCCCTGTCTTTTTTTATAAAAAGTGCTGGGGAGAATCGTGTTACACCTCCTGCAAGCCCTATACTTCATTCTCCATGCTCTCTCCTCACAGCAAAACTGGGCTCCATTGTTGGAGGATCTTAAAGTGGACCACCACCCTGCCTGATTGTCCTGGGAATCTATAAGATACCTGGGCCAATCCGATCCCTCCCCACTGGGCATCCGAAATCGTGAAACCCCCAGGACGCCCAGAAACCTTACCTGGATCCCGATCCAACGGCGCATGTGCGTGCCACAGCCGCATCTCGCACTCCTCATTTGTGAATGGCCGGCGCGGGCGCGCTCCCTGTTAGAGGGAAGAGCGAGATGCGTCCGCCAGCGTGCTCGGAGCCGCTGTGGTAAGACGTCTCATTGACGCGCATACCACATCGGCTCCGAGCGCGCAGATTGGCGAGCGGCCGCGCATGCGCCGGAGGAGCGGAGTGAGTTGAGTTTTTACGTTCAATCTGGGGGGTTTCACATAGCGGGGCACCCCCGATCGGATAGTCAAAATCCTGGGTGTTGGTCCACTTTAAGCTGTATGGGGGGGAGGTTTTCGACCCTTCCCCCCCCCCCCATGTGCTGCACTTGGGGTTACAGGGCAGCCTCAGGTAAGCTGCTCCTAATGTATCCATCGCAGTGTATGTCCCAATGGGGGCTGAAATCAGGAGCATAACTTAAAGGGGTGCAACCAAACTGGGGCTCAGGAGGTCAGGGGACCCATCATTGTTGCTCCTCCACCTTATTTATCATATTTGTGCTCACTTGGCATCATTTAGATAATGGAAGCAGCATTTGTCTCGGTTACAGTCATTAGTTGTCTAGTTGCATACAATTGAGTTAAATGTCTACTGTATGATGTACCCATATAATGTTTGCACCCGGGCCCCGTCACATTGAGGGTTTTATTTATGATGTCCGCCATTTAGCATCTTTCTTGTGGCTATAGAGCCAGTCCCAGAGCTCCGGCATTCCCAGCTTATCTATCCCATGCGGTGTACTACATTGGTGCTAGCAGTAGCTTTGATTAACTAAGACGCTAGCCAGCGTCCACATCGGTGCTGCTGTTTTTTATTGCTTAAATAACACACTGAGTGCTGCTTCTTAAAGTGGACCAAAATCCACAGCGATTGGTCCAGGAACCTATAAGATTCCTGGGACGGTCAATTCCTGTCCCCCGTGGTATCCAAAATTGTGATGCCCCACTGGTGACCCATACACTTACCTTCCTTTCTGGTCCAATGGCACATGTACGAACCTCAGCTGCATCCCCGCTTCCCTCTAGCGGGGCACGTGCCCGCGCCAGGCATTTGTGAATGGCCGCGTGGGCACGCTCCCTGTTGGAGGGTAGTGGGGGATGCGGCCATCAACGTGTTTAGAGCAGCTCGCCTTACATGAAGGCTTCGACGAAGGGACGTCAACTGATCTGAGCGCGCTGATTGGATGAGCGTCCGCACATGCGCCGTAGGACCAGGAAGAGGTGAGTTGTTTCGGCAGCACAGCGGGGCACCACCGATCGAGGTGCCTCGGGGGGGAACAGACCAAATCCCAGGATAGTCAAATAGTCCACTTTAAATAAGACTCCCAGTTACCCCACTGGCTCTCATAGATTAGAGTTGCACAAAGGCACGGTGGCATTTGGTGGTGCAGCTTTTGCATACTGTACATTTGCAGATGTGTGCCAACCAAGTCCTCTGTGTTCAACCAGATTTAGAGACAGATGATAGGATTGGTTGCAAGCTAGCGGGGTTGAGTTATGTGGCTCCTTTAAGCTATTGGTCACCAGTGGTCACTTGGTCTGGGGTTCTTTTGATTAAAACCTGGAGAAGGACAAACCACCCAACCATGACTGGCAAATTGCAGGACAATAAGTCGGCTGCCAGCAGGTGAGTGCCAAGGGAGAGCGCAAACATGCTGCAAGATTTAACCCAGCCCTGGAGTCATTTAGACTCAAGAGCCAGGTAACTACTGTCAGCCCTAGAGAAACCCCTCTCTCTTATTTTTGAGTTTTTCAGTGGACCCCAAGTGCAGCTTCTAACACATACACTATATGGACAAAAGTATTAGGAAATTTACTTTCTATTTGTTAAAGAGAAAACACATGAATTATTAATATTTGCTTCACATTAATCTCTTAAAATTTCTATTGTAAATCAACATGGAATAATCTAGCTAATATGGGTTCTACTCTTCTCAGAAGGCTTTCTATGAGATTTTGGAGTGTGTCTGTGGGAATTTTAGCTCAGTCATCTAGAAGAGCATATGTGAGGTCAGACACTGATGTTGGACATGAAATCCTGGCTCACAATGTAAACCTCGGTGTCCCAATAACTTGCAGTGCAGTGGCTAAAAAACACAAGATTCTACCGGGTGGTTCTCAGTGAGGCTGAGACTGATATGTACCCCAACCTGACCTACTGACATCTATACATAACCCAAGCCTGATGTATGTGCATTTGTGCACAGTTTTTGGTGACTAACAACCCATACGAACCACTAAGATGGAACTTAAAGGAACAGTATCGCGAATTTTTCTTGGTGACTTATATTTAAATGGTACTTTATAAGTGTTGGAGTAAGAATTACAAATTTAGAAAAAAATTATGTCTGTGTTGAGCAGCTGGAGACTAATAGCTCATGTTTATGTCTGCTGAGTGTCGGAGCCGACACTCTGGCCTGTTCCATGCTGAGGAGAGGGGGGAAACAATGTAACAAAGTATCAGCTGTTCAGTGCTGGCAGCAGTCCAGCATAAGATAACAACATAGCAACATTGCCTGGCCAGAACTTATATATCTAAAACAGAGAGAAAAGCTCTAGAAGTCATTTAGCTGATTTTGACAATTTTCCCTTCATGTTGGCTCTGCTGCAGAATCTTTCAGTTTACCATTTTCTCTTTCATATTCTTATTTTTCATTTTTCCATATGATCTTTCTTTCAGCTTTGTGTGTTTTGAGCAAAGCCCAACCCAGGATTTTCACTATCTGGAGTTTTGTTTTGTGCCCCTAGGGGCATCCTGACTTTGGATGTCCTGATATGTGAAATCCCCAAGTTCGCCTGTGAAAACGTACCTTTCCCTGTCCCACAGTGCATGCGCGGGCTCTCATCCAATCAGCGATGTTTGCACGCAGATGGGGAGCCTGAGCAGTAACCTTCCTGGCCGCACGGCCTGTCTAAATGACTATCTGCGTGAGCGCGCCAGAAAAATGGGGGGATCTGTGGTTATCCAGGGGTCGTTTCACACAGTGGGGCATCCCGATTTAGAATGCCCAAGGGGCAAGGTCAATGGCCAGGTCTTATAGACTTCAGGGTCGGCCACTCAGGGTTTTGTTCCACTTTAATACCTTTAGATTTTCCTGCACAGTTATTCAAAGAAGAATTTAAGTTATTTTCAGTCAGTTTAGTTTATTTTGTACAGATTTTCCAAATTTGAGTCACCTGCTCATAACAAAAGCAGCACCTCACACACACAGCCGTTACCACTGATTACAGTGTCAGCCTCTGAGGTAAAGTGTTGCTAGGAGACCAGTGGGCTAAATGAAGCAGCTCACTAAATACAAGCCAGCAGATCCCCCTATTCAGCAAATGGACTGAGCCATTGTAATTATACAATTTAAAAGAAAGGCAGATATTTTTTCCTTTTTCTATCACCAGATTATTTATACACATGTTAGAAGCTATTGTGTGGCTATTTAATTATTTTTTTAATGCAAATTTCGCGATACTGCTCCTTTACGGGAAAAAGGTTTGGAACCCCGAATAGTGTGTTTCGTTGCACACACTATCTTCTGTCTATATCTCAAGGATTCCTTCTGGATTCTTCAGCACCAAATTCAAAAGCATGTGGCTAGCTGTACAGGTCTTGGACCTTGATGTGACCTACCTAGGAGACCTTTTTTAATGTTAACTTAATTGAACCATCAGGGCAATTTCTAGGCAAAATAGTGCTCAGCGCAGGAAGGAAAAAACTTTGCCCCTTCCTCACACATCCTATGGTGCTGCTGCTGTCCCATGCCAGTATGTGCTTTGCTGTGCCTCTACCTTAGCAGCAGGCCGAGTCCCCCATGACTGAGCCCAATATGGGGGCATGAAGGGCCTGTCTTATGGCCTACACCACTAACAATGGCCCTGACTCATCTGCAGAAAATAGGATGGCGGTTATAAAGCTGTCCCCAATTGCCTTGGCGCCCAAAGCGATCACCGTGCTCTCTTCCCCCAGAAAGCCCTGAGAACCATATCATCAGAGTGGGGATCACATCTCTTCTCTATGTAATAAAGCAGTAGTCCTCAAACTTCCTCCTCAAGGGCCGAGACAGGCCAGGTTTTGCAGCTCTCTATGCTGATGCACAGATGTAATAATTAGGGCTATAGCTCTGTCTGAGCACCAGTTAATTCACCTGTGGAGTAGCGTGGAGAGCTGCAAAACCTGGCCTGTCTCGGCCCTTGAGGATGAAGTTTGAGGACTACTGTAATAAAGCATACAGAGCATCCATTGACATTCCCAAAAGCTGTCTGTACACATTGATTGTATAAATGTCCACAGTTCCCTTATGGAACGGGGATGTGGTGCACAGCCCCCAGTGTTTCATGTGAATCATACACTCATGTCAATCCACAGGGAGTGTTATAGAAGGAGGTGAGGGCTAACAGATACCTTAGGCCCCTTGGCAAACTTTGGGCACCACTGTTGCATTGACCTTCTTACATGGCCAGCCAAGCTTAGCGTGGTTTACCATATGAGGAGCTGTACTGAGCTAACTACAACCAGTTGAAATCCAATTGGCTACTGTGGATATGTGTTCATTCCACGCACCTACCTACGTAGCATTGCGTCCAAGAATGAGGCGGATGTCTTTGTGATGATGAATCATTGTGGTGTCATGTACCCGGGTGGACATTTAAACATGACGTGCCCCGGATACTTGCTGATTATAAAGTTGTAAATAGAAATGAAGGGCTCCGGCCTTCTCCCGGATGCTGAGACATGATGCAGTGGTGGGAGACAGGAGAAGACGCCCCAGTGTCTGTAAACTGGTGGAGACCACAGTGACAGGAAAGGACTTTTCCTTCCTCGTGGTGGAATGTTTCATGCACATACGGAAGCTTTAAATACCACGCTTTGGATTTTGGCACGTCGGTTGTGTATCCGCGATAATGATGCATTGTGTTGGAATACACCCATCTTCTGAGCTCTTGCTATTGGTACTAATATTAGCCTGTGTGTCCAGCTGAAAGGTCTCCAGGCCTAACCTTGGTGGCCCTATATGTGTCTGTATTTATCTCTTGTACATGAATAACTGGAGGGCGGGATTTCACTAAGGGCCTTATTCATGAAGGGATAGCGTCAGGTAGTGCCTTATAAATGACAGGTAGCGGCAGGTGAACGCCGGACACGGCACGCAATTACACATTTATCAAGCAGAATCTGTTGCGCGACTGGGATAACGCCATGTAGAGTCCGATTCATCATTATCACAGCCCCAGCGTACAGCGCCAGCGTTCAGCCTTGCAGAGCGCCACGTATTACCTCTTGCTACCTGTCGCTCTCCCATACATTTCAATGGGCGTTCTTTTACTTCTCTTTAAACAGGGTTTTTGTTTTATTTTTTTATTATTATTCTCAAATAATGTTGGGATCTTTCCTGGCCTTGAAAAAGCCATTTTTTCATTTTATTTTTAAATTTTATATATTTCTGCAGAATTGATATTACAGGTCTGGCATTAATGTGTTCATGTTACAATGTTATAACAATGTAATTCCATATGTTTTCGGTTTGTTACTGGTGGATACATGTTAAAAAAACAGCCTTTAATCACACTGCCTCCGGCGCTCTGGGCTACAGAGAAGCATTTTTGAGTGCCGGAGGTGCGTGAGGCTGTTTTTTTGATGAATATGTTGTGAGTCGGTCGCAATGACCATTCGCTAACATATATATATATTCCTGATCTCTCTCTCTCTCTCTATATATATATATATATATATATATATATATATATTCATCTTTTACCTGGCCAAATAAACTGACTACTGATTACACTGTATACATCAACCACACACCTGAGTGTTACAATGTTACAAAGCAGGGAGCCAGCTGCCTTTCCATAATGTAATCACAAAACTCTGCTCGGCTTGTTGTAGTGTACAGCATGAGGCAGAAACTTAAGTTTTAATATTCCCAGCCCGAGTTTTATTACAATGAGTGCTACTGCCTCTGTAAATATCTGTTATTTCTAGTGTCCTACTTGCCAGTTACTGTAGTTTGGTGTGGCAGCACATCCAGTGCTAAAGATGACCAGGCTGAAATTGTTACAGCGAGCTAGTCCCCGAGTGATCTGTGTCCTATGAAAATAAAAACAATGATAAAAACCCTGACTATTGAATTAAATGGACTTTTTCACACATCTCAGTTGATCAGTGTAATAGCAGTGCAGGCCATACTATGGGGTTTATTCATGAAGGGATAGCGGCAGGTAGCGCCTCGTAGCGGCAGGCAGCGTCTGGTGAATGTTGGGTGCTGTACGCAAAACCACATATATGAAAGGGAATCTGGTGAGCGACTCTAACAGGGCCATGTAGCATCCGATTCATCATTGAAGGTGGCTCAGTGTATAGCGCCGGCGCTCTAGTTTCCAGAGCGCCAGGTATTACCTGTCGCTAACTGACGCTCTCCCATACATTTCAATGGACGTTCCTTTTCTTCTGTTTAAACAGGGTTTTAGTATTATTTTTTTTTCTCTCAAATAATTGTGTCACCTCTCCTGGCCTAGAAAAAGTCATTTTTGAAAACTTATTAGATTTTTTTTGTTTTTTATGCAGAATTATCATGACAGGTCTGGCACTCAAGTGTTAATGTCACAATGTTACAACAATGTCATTCCATGTGTTTTCACTTTGTTACAGGTGGATTTGTGTTCAAAAACAGACTTTAATCACACAGCGTCTGGCGCTCTATGTGAACAGATTTAGAGCGCTGACGCTGTGTGTGTGTTTTTTCGATAAGTATGGTGTGAGTCGCTGAGAGTCGGTTGCACTGAGCCGGCTCTACCTCTCGCTCCCTGCAGTGCTGTACTTAGAGCGCCCAACACACATCACATTCATCAATGCCGGCCAGGTTACTAGAGCAACTGAGGCGCTATGTTACAGCGGCCGACACATGTTTACAGCGTCTACTAGCGGTCGCTCTAAGCGCCACTTTACAGGCGCTCATCTGCCAATACCTGGCGTTAGTGATGAATCAGCCTCCATGTCTCATTTTACCTGCAGGGTACTAAATTGTAGTTGGAATCAGAATGTAGTTTTCATACTCTGCGAAGGTTGAATTGGGATTTGTAGTTCACACAGATTTACCTACTGCAGACAGTGAGGTTGCAAAGCTTCAGGCCGCAGGTGCCCCCGTACTAACTCTTTTGCCCCCATACTATTATAATGCCACTAATATCTATTACCCCACTAATACCCCCTCTAGCCCTCTCTGCCCACAAAACTGCCATTGCTAGCTAAGGCTCCTTTGTTCTCCAATTCCAGGGCTGCCTCTCGCTCTCACATGGGGAGTCAGTTTTGCCTCAGTTCTGGGTGTCACGGCACTAACAATGCCAAAAACGTGGAAGTGTGGGACGTGGCATTGAGAGGAGGAGTACAAAACCAGGCCGAGGTCTAATGGAGAACCTTTGGAGAAATATGAACCCCTAGATCTTCACTGCTTGAGACACCTGACTTAGGCCCTTATTTATGAAGGAATAGCGTCAGGTAGCGACTGGTGAGCGGCCGGTAATGACGGGCCCCACCACGAGAACGCCGGCTCCCCACCACAATCACACATTTATCAAGCCAATCCTGCTTAGCGACTGAGATAGCGCCATATAGTGACTCATTCATCATTATTCCAGCCTCAGCCCACAGCGCCAGCGTCCGACCTTGAACAGCGACAGGTATGACCTCTCGCTACCTGGCGCTCTCCAATGCATTTCAATGGAACAATCTTTAAATATTCATAATTAATTGTTATTAATGTTTTTTTTTTTTTTTTTTTTTAATGTGAAAAATTCTGTGACCACTTCTGCCATTTTAGATAATTTTTTAAAGGTAAAAAAAATGTACAGAATTGATATTACAGGTCTGATATTAATGTATTCATATTACAAAATTATTTTAAAAACTTGTTTTTTTTGTTTCAAAAAATATGGTTGTTTGGGGGTAAAAAACGACTTTTAACACATCGCCGCCAGCGCTCTGGGGTTTAAACATGCATTTCACAGCGCGAGAATTTTTTGAGTGTAATTTTTTAATGAATATGGTGGGAGCCGGTCGCTCTGGCCAGTCGCTATCATGCGCTCCCATACAGCGCGGAACCTGTCAAATAGCGACTCCTCACCCAATATTCAACATTACGGCAAACCGACTGAGTCAACTACCGAACAACGGTCAATGCACAGCGACTACTTGCGGGCGCTCTGAAAATGCCGCTACAGTCGCTCAACTGTTGCTACATGTCGCTATTAATGAATCGGCCTCCCCGGGTTTTAATAGGGGAGGGGTTTATTCATCTGTAAATAAAAGTCCCTGTGAGGTAGGTGCTATAATCTAGGGAACCTCTAGATTTTAGGATGGGGAGGCCTGGAAAGACTGAACATTTTAGAGTGGATCAAAAACCAGACTAGAGTTTATAAGAGCATAGTCTGGGTTACATACTTTTCTTAAGGGCATCTCAGTTTGTCCCCCAGCATTAAACCTGTTTTCCCTGTATACTCACCTCAATCTTTGATCACACAGTGTATGTGCGGGCTTCTGGTGGCATCACCCTTCATGCTAACCCATGCTTAAAGTGGACCAAAACCCACATTTTTAACTAGCATCCCCTGAATTGCTTCCCCCATGACAAGAACCTTTTCCAATTTTCCCTGCTCCTGCTTCACTCTAATCCCAGATAATGGCGCCTGATTTAGCTGTAAAGCTCCGCCTCCTCCATTCATTGCCACTGTTGTGTGTAGCAATGATATCACTGTCACACCTATGCAATGACTGATCATCTGTCACCTCACACCAAAAAAAAAAAAAAATCAGTGATCTGGGACTTTTCGAAAAGCGGAAATATTCATTTCTAGTTCTACACCCTAAGAAAACAGTATCGGCAGGAGCTTTGGTCAAATGTATTTCACAAGTTCAGTGGGTTTTGGTCCACTTTAAGTGTTTGCTGCTGGGCAAAATGTGGATGTGTTGGGCTGCTGCAAAGTGCCACTAAGCTTAGCTGCAGCTGTGGGATTGAAGTGAGTAGATGGGGAAACTTAGGCCCTTATTTATCAAGGGCTAGCGCCAGGTAGTGTCTGACGAGCGCCAGGTACCGCCAGCTATCGCCGGCTACCGAATCAAGTTCGCCCGGCGGCGGTCACAATGACGCATTTATCACGCTAAATGAGGCTAGCGCCGGCGACAGCGTCAACTAGCGCAGGATTCATCATGTAGCCGACTGCAACGAACAGCGCCGCTGCTAATCCCATCACAGCGACAGGTCTGACCTGGCGCTCCCTGGCGTGGTCCAATGCATTTCAATGGAGCAATCTTTAAATAATCATAATTAATTGCTATTACTGTTTTTTTTTTTTTTAATGTCAAAAATTCTGTGACCACTTCTGCAATGTTAGGTTTTTTTTTAAGTAAAAAAAAAAAAATATGTGCAGAATTGATATTACAGGTCTGATATTAATGTATTCATATTACAAAATGTTTAGAAAAACTTGTATAATTTTTACATATAAAAAAAAAAGGTTGTTTGGGGGTTAAAAACTACTTTACACACATCGCCGCCAGCGCTCTGGGGTTTAAACAAGGAATTCACAGCGCGAGAAATTTTTGAGCGTGAATTTTTAATGAATCTGCAGCAAGCCGTTCGCTATGGCCATTCGCTGTCAGGCGCACCCATACAAGCGGAACCTGTGAAACAGCGTCCCCTAACCCCGTATTCAACATTACCGCACACCGACTGAGTTGCTGTCAACAAGCAAACCCCGGCCAAGCACAGCGAATACTAGCTGACGCTGTGAAAATCACGCTACTGGCGCTCATCTGTCGCTACCTGGCGCTATTAATGAATCGGCCTCCCCGGCCCTTATTTAAGAAGGGATAGCGTCAGGTAGCGCCTGGTTAATGAGAGGTAGCGACAGATAGCGACTGGTGAACGCCGGGCACGGCACGCAATAACACATTTATCATGCAAAATCTGTGTAGTGACTGGGATAGCGCCATGTAGCGTCTGATTCATCATTTTCACAGCCTCAGCGAACAGCGCCAGCGTTCAGCCTTGCACAGCGCCAGGTATGACCTCTCGCTACCTGTCGCTCTCCCATACCTTTCAATGGATGAACCTTTTCTTCTCTTTAAACCAGGTTTTTGTTTTTTTTTTTGTTTTTTGCCAAAAAATCGCAAATAATTCTGGGACCTCTTCTGACATTGAAAAAGCAGTTTTTTCACATTTTTATGATTTTTTAAAAATTTCTTCAGAAATGACATTACAGGTCTGGCATTAAAGTGTTCATGTTACAATGTAATTCCATATGTTTTCGCTTTGTTACTAGTTGATAGATGCTGATAAACAGACTTTAAACACACCGCCTCCTGCGCTCTGGGCTTCAAACAAGTATTTTTCAGCGCCAGAGATTTGTGAGGCTGTTTTTTTCCTGAATATGGTGTGAGTCGGTCGCTATGAGCAGTCGCTAACATGCGCTCCCATACAGCGCTGTACTGGTCAAATAGCGACTCCTCGCAATGTATTCAACATTACTGAACAGCGATGAACTAGTGACTCACGGCTGAGCACAGTGACTACTAGCGGGCGCTCTGAAAATGCCTGCTACAGACGCTCATCTGTCGCTACCTGGCGTTAGTGATGAATCAGCCTGCCTGGTTCTAGCCAGCGTTTCTAAGCAGAAGTTTAAACTAGCAATTATGGGGTTACTGTCATGAGCAGAAACTTGTTCCACAGCTGATGATTTCTTTCTGCTAAGTGGTATCAGGACTAGTTGTTCCAAAAATTTCAATTGTTTCATGGATGGATTCGATCTCCTAGGGAGCAGGTTAAATTGGATATTCTTTTTCAATTTATTTTTCCCAAATAATGATGAGCAAAGCTTGTTTTAGAAGTGTCAGAAGCTGCTTCATGTACACAAACTATATGGCTACCGTGGACTCCTTACTGCTTCTTCATCGGTTCTCATCTGTCCTAGAGAAGTCAATAGAATTCCATGTGACACCCCCCAGGTACAGGACAGTACATCCAGCATCACACATCATAACATCAGATTATTTCTGGGTCCTGATCACGCAGCTCTAGATCATTCCACAAAGGTTCATGCAGGTAGAAATCTCTAGGGTTACAATTATTTGGGGGGGTTGATTTAGAGGCAGTGGCGTGCTGAACCACCAGGCAAACCAAGCAAATGCTTGGGGCCCCCACTTGCTAGGGGAGGCCGATTCATTAATAGCGCCAGGTAGCGACAGATGAGCGCCAGTAGCGTGATTTTCACAGCGCACGCTAGTATTCGCTGTGCTTGGCCGGGGTTTGCTTGTTGACAGCGACTCAGTCGGTGTGCGGTAATGTTGAATACGGGGTTAGGGGTCGCTGTTTCACAGGTTCCGCGTTGTATGGGTGCGCCTGACAGCGAATGGCCAGAGCGAACGGCTTGCTGCAGATTCATTAACAAATCACGCTCAAAAATTTCTCGCGCTGTGAATTCCTTGTTTAAACCCCAGAGCGCTGGCGGCGATGTGTGTAAAGTAGTTTTTAACCGCCAAACAACCATTTTTTTTAAATGTAAAAATGATACAAGTTTTTCTAAACATTTTGTAATATGAATACATTAATATCAGACCTGTAATATCAATTCTGCACATATTTTTTTTTTTTTTTTTTTTTACCTTAAAAAAATATCTAACATTGCCATAGTGGTCACAGAATTTTTGCCGGTAAAAAAAAAAAAAAAACATAAACTCAATTAATTATGAATATTTAAAGATTGCTCCATTGAAATGCATTGGAGAGCGCCAGGGAGCGACAGGTCATACCTGGCGCTGTGATGGGATTAGCAGCGGCGCTGTTCGTTGCAGTCGGCTACATGATGAATCCCGCGCTAGATAACGCTCTCGCCGGCGCTAGCCTCATTTAGCTTGATAAATGCGCCATTGTGACCGCCGCCGGGCGTACTTGAGTCGGTAGCCGCCGTTAGCTGTCGGTACCTGGCGCTCGTCAGACACTACCTGGCGCTATCGCTTGATGAATAAGGGCCAGAGTCAGATCAGTGGCAACATTTTGTTTAAAAAAATAAATAAACAACTAATGGCACTTGTCTGGCAGCCTGCGGCAAGTGACGGATGCCGTTTAACATAATGCAGAGTGTGCAGCATATAGGAAGGCAATGTACACTTAGGGCCTTATTTATCAAGGAATAGCGACAGATAGCGACAGATAGCGACTGGGGAGCCGACCAGTAAAGTCAGGTACCGCAACTAGAACGCCGGCTCCCCTCCACAATCACACATTTATCAAGCCGATACTGCTTAGCGACTGAGATAGCGCCACCTAGCAACTCATTCATCATTATCCCAGCCTCATCCCACAGCGCCAGCGAACATCCTTGAACAGCGACAGGTATGACCTCTCGCTACCTGGCGCTCTCCAATGCATTTCAATGGCAGAATGTATTTTAATTTATAATTATTTTTTTAATATATATTTTTTTTTTAATTTCCCAAAAAAAATCTGTGAACACTTCTTCCTTTGAAAATTTTTTTTTTTTGCAGAATTGATATTACAGGTCTGATTTTAAACTATTCAGGTTTGAATATTATTTCAAAATCATTCCATTTTTTTTTGGGGTGGTTAGGGGGTTAAAAAACGACTTTTAACACATCGCCTACTGCGCTCTGGGATTTAAACATGCATTTCACAGCGCTAGGAATTTTTAAGGCTGATTTTTTAATGAATATGGTGGGTGCCGGTCGCTATGTCCAGTCGCTATCATGCGCTCCCATACAACAGCGAACCTGTCAAATAGCGACTCAGCATCTTGTATTCAACATTACGGCACACCGAACAATGGCCAAGCACAGCGACTACTAGTGGTCGCTGTCAAAATACCGCCACAGTCGCTCAACAGTCGCTATCTGTCGCTATCTGTCGCTATTAATGAATCAGCCTCCCCGGCCCATATTTAAGAAGGGATAGCGTCAGGTAGCGCCTGGTTAATGAGAGGTAGCGACTGATAGCGACTGGTGAACGCCGGACACGGCACGCAATTACACATTTGTCAAGCAGAATCTGTTTAGCGACTGGAATAGCGCCATGTAGCGTCTGATTCATCATTTTCACAGCCTCAGCGAACAGCGTCAGCGTTCAGCCTTGCACAGCGCCAGGTATGACCTCTCGCTACCTGGCGCTCTCCCATACATTTCAATGGACGGTCCTTTTCTTCTCTTTAAACAGGTTTTTTTTTTATTTTTTATTTTTTTTTTTTAAATCACAAATAATTCTGTGACCTCTTCTGGCATTGAAATATTGAAATGGCATGAAAAATATTTCCTCAAAAATGACATTACAGGTCTGGCATTAAAGTGTTCATGTTACAATATTATTACAATGTAATTCCATATGTTTTCGCTTTGTTACTAGTTGATAGATGCTTGAAAACAGACTTTAAACACACCGCCTCCTGCGCTCTGGGCTTCAAACGATTTTTCAGCGCCAGAGATTTGTGAGGCTGTTTTTTTTTCTGAATATGGTGCGAGTCGGTCGCTATGAGCAGTCGCTAACATGCGCTCCCATACAGCGCTGTACTGGTCAAATAGCAACTCCTCACAATGTATTCAACATTATTGAACAGCGACTGAGTCGCTATGAAGTAGCGACCCACGGCCGAGCACTGCGACTACTAGCGGGCGCTCTGAAAACGCCTGCTACAGACGCTCATCTGTCGCTACCTGGCGTTAGTGATGAATCAGCCTGCCTGAGTGGTCTTGCAATAATTCTATTTTTCTGTGTGGAGCTTCATTTATGCCGGAAGTTGTTATTGTGCTAAAACAGGAAATGGCCCTTCCCCTTATTGTTGACACCATTAGAAAATGACATTATAAACTGTAAAAACAGAGAAAAGTACAACTTTAATTGCTAAGACAATTCTTTAAACCATATGTATTGAAAATTTGTCATATGCATAGAATACATTTGTATATGCACAGAATAAATTATAATATATATATATATATATATATATATATATATATATTAAAGTAAAAGGTGCACTTTTTGCACCTGGTACTACATCAGGAGTGATTCAGCACCTGGTGCAAGAGGTGCTTCTTGTTGTTTGGGGAGGCTGATTTATTAATAGCGACATGTAGCGACAGTTGAGCGACTGTAGCGGTATTTTCACAGCGCCCGCTAGTAGTCGCTGTGCTTGGCCGTTGTTCGGTTGTTGACAGCGACTCAGTCGGTGTGGCGTAATGTTGAATACAAGGTTACGAGTCGCTATTTGACAGGTTCCGCGATGTATGGGTGCGCATGATAGCGACTGGTCAGAGCGACCGGCTCCCACCATATTCATCAAAAAATCACGCTCAAAAAATTCAAGCGCTGTGAAATGCTTGTTTAAGCCCCAGAGCGCTGGCGGCGATGGGTTAAAAGTAGTTTTTTAACCCCTAAACCACCATATTTTTGGAAACTAAAAAAAAAAAGTATTTTAAATAATTTAGTAATATGAATACAATAATATCAGACCTGTAATATCAATTCTGTACAATTTTTTTTTAATTTTTTTCCCTTAAAAAATTATCTAAAATGGCAGAAGTGGTCACAGAATTAAAACAAAAAAAAAAATAAAAAAATAATAACAATTAATTATTAATATTTAAAGATTGTTCCATTGAAATGCATTGGAGAGCGCCAGGTAGCGAGAGGTCATACCTGTCGCTGTTCAAGGTCGGACGCTGGCACTGTGGGCTGAGGCTGGAATAATGATGAATGAGTGGCTATATGGCGCTATCTCAGTCGCTAAGCAGGATCGGCTTGATAAATGTGTGATTGTGGTGGGGAGCCGGCGTTCTCGTGGCGGGGCCGTCATTACCGGCCGCTCACCAGTCGCTACCGGTCGCTATAAAGGGATGGCGCCCCATAAAGGGATAGCGTCAGCGACAGGTAGCGGCAGGAGAAAGCCGGGCACGGCACGCAATTACACATTTATCAAGCGGATTCTGTTGAGCGACTGGGATAACGCCATGTAGCGACCGATTCATCATTATCCCAGCCTCAGCGTACAGCGCTGGCGTTCAGCCTTGCAGAGCGCCACGTATTGCCTCTCGCTACCTGTCGCTCTCCCATACATTTCAATGGACGTTCTTTTATTTCTCTTTAAACAGGGTTTTTTTCTTTTTTTATTCTCAAATAATGTTGTGACCTCTCCTGGCCTAGAAAAAGCCATTTTTGAAAATATTTTTCATTTTTTATATATTTATGCAGAAATGACATTACAGGTCTGGCATTAAAGTGTTCATGTTACAATGTCATTCCATATGTTTTCGCTTTGTTACTGGTGGATATGTGTTCAAAAACAGCCTTTAATCACACAGCTTCTGGCGCTCTGGGTTTCAGGGAAGCATTTTTGAGCGCCGGCGGTGTGTGAGGCTGTTTTTTTGATGAATATGGTGTGAGTCGGTCGCTATGAGCAGTCGCTAACATTCGCTCCCATACAGCGCTGTACTGGTCATATAGCGACTCCCCACAATATATTCATCAATGCTGCACAGCGACTGAGCCGCTCTGAACTAGCGAACCACGGCCGAGCACAGTGACTACTAGAGGGCGCTCTGAAATGCCTGCTACAGACGCTCACCTGTCGCTACCTGCCGCTAATAACGAATCAGCCTGCCCGCCTCACCCCAACCCAGGGCAGGCGTCAGCAATGGGCGTAACAGGGCAGATGCCAGGGCCCCTTTACCTTTAGGGGGCCCACCTCATTCCCTCTACCCTCTACCAAGGACTGTCAGCCAGGGGCAGATTGGCCATTGGGAGAGACTTTCTTTTTGTCAGTCTTTCTATTCTTTGTTTCCTTCCTTCTATTTTTTTCTTTCTTTCTTTCCATTTATTCTTTCATCTGTTCTTTCTGCCATATATTCTTTTTTTCTTTCTTTCTATTGTTTTCTTCAATTCTTTTCATTCCTTCTAGTTTCTTTCATCTGATCATTCTGCCATTTCTTTTATTTCTTTCTTCTTTCCTTTCATTAATTTTCTGTCAGTCCTTCTATTCTTTCTTTCTTTCCCTCCACCTTTTCTTTTTTCTCCCATTCCTTCTCTCTGTCTTTCCTGTTTTTTTCTGTCATTTATTTAATTCTTTCATTGTTTCTGTCACTCAGTGATTCATTTTCTGTCTTTGTTTCTGTCATTCATTCTGTTCTTTTGTTCTCTGTTTCTGTCTCTTTCCATTTATTTTTTTTATTTTTCTTATCTATTTTTTCTTTTGTTATTCATTTTCTCACTTTCTTCCCTACTTTCCTTTTTTCATTCCTTCTATTCTTTCATTCTTTATTTCTCTCTATCATTCCTTCTATGCCTTCTGTACTTTGTCATTCCTTCTATTATGTTTTCTTTCAATTCTTTAGAAGTATTGACCATACATGCAACGAGCAGGCTGATTCACTATTAGCGCCAGGTAGCGACAATGGGCGTCTGTAGCAGGAATTTCTGAGCACCCGCTAGTAGTTGCTGTGCTCGGCCGTGGTTCGCTAGTTCAGAGCGCCTCAGTCGCTGTGCAGCAACGATGAATACATTGTGGGGAGTCGCTATATGACCAGTACAGCGCAGCATGGGAACGAATGGTAGCGACTGGTCAGTACGACCGACTCACAACATATTCATCAGAAAAAAAACAGCCTCACACACCGGCAGCGCTCAAAAATGCTTCACTGTAGCCCAGAGCGCCGGAGGCTGTGTGATTAAAGGTTGTTTTTTAACATGTATCCACCAGTAACAAAGCAAAAACATATGGAATGACATTGTTATAACATTGTAACAGGAACACATTAATGCCAGACATGTAATATCAATTCTGCAGAAATATATAACATTTAAAAATAAATGAAAAAATGGCTTTTTCAAGGCCAGGAAAGATCCCAACCTTATTTGAGAAAAAAAAAAAATAATAATAAAACAAAAACTCTGTTTAAAGATAAATAAAAGAACGTCCATTGAAATTTATGGGAGAGCGACAGGTAGCGAGAGGTAATACGTGGCGCTGTGCAAGGCTGAACGCCGGCGCTGTACGCTGAGGCTGTGATAATGATGAATCGGATGCTACATGGCGCTACTCAACAGATTCTGCTTGATAAATGTGTAATTGCTGCCATGTCCGGCGTTCACCTGTCGCTACCTGTCATTTACAAGGCACTACCTGACGCTATCCCTTCATGAATAAGGCCCTTTGTCACCATGTATGGCGCTGTATTGATTCCAGGGCATGCCCCTAATTGATTTTGGTCCACTTTAAGCCCTGGTGAACCTTCTTTCATCTTCTGAGCCTCCGCATCACTGCTGCTGTCTGACTGTGAAGGTCCCTGTGAAGGTCCCTGAGCAGTGTAATTCATTGAGGGGTCTGTGTATGACGAATAAGCAGAAGGGAGCATATTCAATAGGGTTTAACTGGCAATGCAAAGTGCTGGTGAATAACAGATACAACCTCTGACAGCCAGCGTGGCGCAAGCAGAAAGCAGTTTCCTAAACCCACCCATGCCTCATTGGCTCATAGGCTTACCGGCAGGCTTATTCATTACTAGCGGCTGATGAGCGTCTGTACAGAGGCGCTAAGAGCGACCGCAAGTAGACGCTGTGACCGGTTATCGGGCGCTGTAACAGAGCGCCTCAGTCGCTGTAGTAACCTTGCCGGCATTGATGAATGAGCTGTAGGTTGGATGCTCTAACACCAGTACAGTGTTGCAGGGAGAAAAGGGTAGCGCCAGCTCAGTGAGACCGTCTCTCAGCGCTCCACACCATATTCAACAAAAAACCAGACACACACAGCGCCGGCGCTCTAAATCTGGTCGCTATAGCATAGAGCACCAGACGCTGTGTGATTAAAGTCTGTTTTTGAACACATATGCACCAGTAACAAAGCGAAAACACATGGAATGACATTGTTGTAACACTGTGACATTAACACTTTAATGCCAGACCTGTAAAGACAATTCTGCATAAAAATATAAAAAATCCAAAAAGTTTTCAAAAATGACTTTTTCTAGGCCAGGAGCGGTGACACAATGATTTAAGATTTAAAATTTAAAAACAAAAAAGCTGTTTAAACAGAAGAAAAGGAACATCCATTGAAATGTATGGGAGAGCGAAAGGTAGTGACAGGTAATACCTGGCGCTCTGGAATCTAGAGCGCCGTCGCTATACACTGAGCCGCCTGTAATCATGAATTGGACGCTACATGGCACTATTAGAGTCGCTCACCAGATTCGCCTTCATAAATGTATTGCGTACAGTGCCCGGCGTTCACCAGACGCTGCCTGCCACTACGAGGCGCTACCTGGCGCTATCCCTTCATGAATAACCCCCATGTGGACTGTTAACCTGTGTCGTGTTGTCCCCGGGCCCCATACTGACCACATGGCTAATGGCTGATTAGTGGTGCTTTTGTTTACCTCAGGAGGCCATTTCCTTGGACTGAGAAGCTCAGTGTGATAAACTTGGCTTCACTTTGGCGCCACATAAACATTTTAAAGCTTGACGATGCAGCAATTATAGAAACAAACATCTTTAGAGAAACACAAACTGGACAGACATTGTTGCTGTACAGATTCCAGAAGCGGAAGGGTAAATAGTTATGGAGCCGGGCCTTGTATGAAGGGCGCCATTGTCCCTTTGTATAAACCATTTGCCTTGGTATGTCTGTAATGCCCTTTGAGGGAGTCTAACATGGCCGCCCATTGTCCTGAGAGGGCCAGAGAATTCCATCTATGAAGCGCTGACCTTTCTCAGAATCGGCCGGCGTGGGCAGCGCTGTGCCAGGCGTGGGATTTCTGGAATGGCCGCTCGTGTTTCTCTCCCTGCGGCCAGCTTATGCAGAGGATTGCCGCGCTGTTTATATTTACTGCAACTCAAGATGGACGCAAACAAAGCAGATCATTGCCGCAAACCAGTCATGCTGTGACAGTGCCGGCAACTGGGTCTACAGGAACCCTAAGCCACCACCTAATTTTAACAGTCTGGGAGGCCGATTCATTAATAGCGCCAGGTAGCGACAGATGAGCGACAGTAGCGTTATTTTCACAGCGCCCGCTAGTATTCGCTGTGCTTGCCCGTTGTTCGGCTGTTGACAGCGACTCAGTCGGTGTGCGGTAATGTTGAATACGGGGTTAGGAGTCGCTGTTTGACAGGTTCCGCGCTGTATGGGAGCGCATGACAGCGAACGGCCATAGCGAACGGCTCCCAGCATATTCATTAACAAATCACATTCCAAAAATTCTCGCGCTGTGAAATGCTTGTTTAAACCCCAGAGCGCTGGAGGCGATGGGTTAAAAGTAGTTTTTAACCCCCAAACCACCATATTTTTAGAAAAAAAAACAAACATGTTTGTCAAAACATTTTGTAATATGAATACAATAATATCAGACCTGTAATATCAATTCTGTACAATTTTTTTTTTTTTTTTTTACCTTAAAAAAAATATCTAACATGGCAGAAGTGGTCACAGAATTTTTGACATTTAAAAAAAAAAAAAAAAATAGCAATTAATTATGATTATTTAAAGATTGCTCCATTGAAATGCATTAGAGAGCGCCAGGTAGCGAGAGGTCATACCTGTCGCTGTTTAAGGTCGCTCGCTGGCGCTGTGGGGTGAGGCTGGAATAATGATGAATGATTCGCTATCTGGCGCTCTGTCAGTCGCTAAGCAGGATCGGCTTGATAAATGTGTGATTGCGGAGGGGAGCCGGCGTTCTTGTGGCGGTGAGCGTCATTACCGTTCGCTCACCATTCGCTACCTGGCGCTATCCCTTGTTAAATAAGGGCCTAAGAACTCTATATTAGACCTTTGACTTATGAAGCACTACCATATGATGAGGGCCAGGAAACAGCTGCACATGCCTGGCAAGCAACCTCATTCTCATATACGCTTTTCCAACCAGCCAGCGTTTTGGTCCTCAAGAGGACCGACAGAGTCTAAAAGACTATTGGTCCTAAACCCTGCAGTGTAAAAATTGCAGCAATGATATCGGCAATCAGTAGGAGGGCCTGCAATCTCGCTCTGCAAACTTTTAGGCCTTAAACCAGACCGACAGCCTGGCACAGTTCGAAAGCAAGGTAGCGGCCATTTTGGAGCTTCCTCTCCCAACTGACATAACTGAAATGCACAGTAACAGGAAGTCCAAAATTACTTTCAGTTTTCAGGCGGCCTGCAAGCCCATGAGCGGCCATCTTGTTTTTAAAATTGACCCCAGCAGGAGTAAAAAGGTAAATACATATTTATGTGCAGCAATCTAAATTGCCCTGAGGAGGGATGCACATGAGCACTGATTGTTGTGTTTTTGACTGTTGGTCTGCTTTAATGTCTGCTGCCAGGTGCATGCACAGCGGAGGATGCCGGGAATGCCACAGAACATAGGGGTTCTTTGTGGACCCCACCGAAGTGTCCTGCAAACGTCTTACTTTTCGCCCTTAAAGTGGACCAAAACCCAGGATAGTCAAAAGTTTTGACTATCTTGGGTTTTGGTCCTTTCCCCCAGGGCACCTCGATTGTGTGAAACCCCCCAGGACGCCCAGAACGGACTCACCTCTTCCCGGGCCCATGGCACGTCTAAGAGCAGCGGCTCTGACCCCATCCTCCGCCTCCCATGCGGGTCATTCCCAAATACCTGGCGTGGGCACGCACACTGCTAGAGGGAAGCGGAGGATGCAGGAGTCAGAGCCGCTGCTCTTAGATGCGCCGTGGGCCCAGGAAGAGGTGAATTGGCTGCGGCAATCTGGGGGGTCTCACACAGCTGGACACCCCCGATCGGGGTGCCCCCGCAAAAAGGGCCAAAACCCAGGATAGTCAAAATCCTGGGTTTTGGTCCACTTTAATTTTCACTTGCACACGCTCCTGTGTCCAGCCTTTCAGGTAGGATGGGAGCAGGAGCGTGTGCGGGGAAACCAAAGAATCTCTGCAGCGGCTGCCCCAGCTCCCTAAGCCAACACAAAACAACACAAAGGCTTGATAGTGTGGAAAAGAGCCCACACGTGCGTCATGGGGATATGGAAAGGTACGGGGTGCCCCAGGTAAGAGGACCAATCACCAGGACAGTGAAAATCCACTGGTCCACTTTAATCAACCCCTAATGCTACACTTGAGAGTGCTACTAATGGCAGCTGCAGCAGTTCTGCCCCCCAACAGGCCTGAGGGTGCTCCTCTGCCCCTGACACCCTTCATGTCTTTATTTAATTCACTGGCCCAGCCTGGCCCTTGATTCTCCAGGGCTGGTCAACTATGTGTTCCTGGGGCGTCCTGATTCAGGGTGCCCCCCCCTAGATCACCCACAAACTCCTTAGCCTTGCCAGTCACTCAGCATGATCGTGATCACGTGCCACATCTTTATAAAAATCACATAATTAACCAATTATATAGTTAGAAATGTATTCAATTAAAAAAGACATACAACATATACCTAAAATCATATCTACAGCAGGGATATCACAGCTAAAGCCGTGCAGTATCTGATTATATAATCATCATAATAATATATCATCTCAAAAATGAATTCAATATCGTGTGCTAGTTTCACAATAGTAATGTGTAAAAGTGCCCCAAATAAGTGCAAATAAGTGCAAATAAGCTGGACAATACAGAAAGAGAAACCACGGCGTGCACAAATGAGGCCCTTATTTATCAAGGGCTAGCGCCAGGTAGTGTCTGACGAGCGCCAGGTACCGCCAGCTATCGGCGGCTACCGAATCAAGTACGCCCGGCGGCGGTCACAATGACGCATTTATCACGCTAAATGAGGCTAGCGCCGGCGAGAGCGTCAGCTAGCGCGGGATTCATCATGTAGCCGACTGCAACGAACAGCGCCGCTGCTAATCCCATCACAGCGCCAGGTATAACCTGGCGCTCCCTGGCGTGGTCCAATGCATTTCAATGGAGCAATCTTTAAATAATCATAATTAATTGCTATTAATGTTTTTTTTTTTTTTTTTTTTTTTTTAATGTCAAAAATTCTGTGACCACTTCTGCAATGTTGGGTTTTTTTTTAAAGTAAAAAAAAAATAAAAATAAATGTGCAGAATTGATATTACAGGTATTCATGTATTCATATTACAAAATGTTTAGAAAAACTTGTATAATTTTTACATATAAAAAAAAGGTTGTTTGGGGGTGAAAAACTACTTTACACACATCGCCGCCAGCGCTCTGGGGTTTAAACAAGGAATTCACAGCGCGAGAAATTTTTGAGCGTGATTTTTTAATGAATCTGCAGCAAGCCGTTCGCTCTGGCCATTCGCTGTCAGGCGCACCCATACAACGCGGAACCTGTGAAACAGCGACCCCTAACCCCGTATTCAACATTACCGCACACCGACTGAGTCGCTGTCAACAAGCAAACCCCGGCCAAGCACAGCGAATACTAGCTGGCGCTGGGAAAATCACGCTACTGGCACTCATCTGTCGCTACCTGGCGCTATTAATGAATCGGCCTCTGAGTATCAACATGAAACAATTTCACCTGTGTGAAGGCTGAGTGGTGTCCCCTGCCGCCCCTGGTAACTTTTACCTACACGTTCCGTGGGAGACCCACTTTCTAAAGGTGCCGCATCCCCTACCTTGTAAAGCGATACGGAAGATGATGGCGCTATATAAATAAACAATAATTATAATCCCCGGCATCCCTGCAGCTTAGTGCACTCCTGCACCCAACCATTAAAGGGGACCAACACCCACCCTTGATCGGCCCGGGAATCTATAAGGTTCCCAGGCTGATCAGCTCCCTCCCCCAAACGAAATCGGGATGCCCCGCTGTGTGAAACCCCCCAGAAAGCCCCTAAAATCTTACCTTTTAGGCAACGGATAACCACCGCCTCCCGTGCGTCCCTCTAGCAGGGCGCGCTCCCGCGCCGGCCGTTTCGGGGTGCCCCGCGGAAGTGGACCACCCAGGATAGTGAAAATCCTGGGTGTTGGTCCACTTTAAGATAGTCTGGACACGGAACTCTGCAGGGAAGGCGTGTAGCTGCAGTCACTCTCTGAGTCAATGCTCAGTGTTTTTGCGCTATGAATTATTTTGCCGCGATCCCGCACTTGCGCCATGGGAACATAGGAAAGGTGAGTTTAGCACAGCTCTGGGGGGTTTGGCACAGCAGGGGAAACCCTAATCAGGATGCCCCAGGGACAAGAACCAAACACCAGAATTGTTAAAATCCTGGTGCTAGGTCCTGTAGCGTGTCAATTCCCCATAAAATATAGAAGTAACAGTGACCTCCATCACCTGTCATTCCTAATTATATAACATTCCTAAGTTATATCCAGTTTCATAAAGCTTTCATCTGGAGATTTTTGTTTCGTGGCCCTTTAAATGCTGTCAGCCTGTCACCTTGTATCTTATAAACAGGCCACACAATAGTGTTTTTCTAGCTCATGTGGCGTCTCCATCACGCAGGGAATGTCTGGTGTCACGCCCTGTTCTGGATCGCTGTGCCGATGGTCCCTGGAGTGAGGGAGGCAGGTGTCCCCAAGTCCTCAGGCATCCAGCATCTGTCGCCTGAAATAGACGGGCTCACGGCCGCCCCAGCACGTGGCAATGGGGGAGCTGTCTAACCCTGATTTATAGAATGAGTTATTGTAAACCCGAGATAACCGAGCTCCATGCGTCTTCTGAGTGATCTGTATATTACAATCGTCTCTCATTTCACTGTCAAATCAATTTATGATCACATGCACAACCTCCCTCACCCATGTACCCCACCCGCCACAAGCATTCCAGGGCCTCAATTCAATATGAAAAAATTCTCATGGTAGTAAAAGATTCAATTCCTGAGAAAAAAGCCTGAGAATCTCACTGTTGACAATGAAAGTCATTGGCACTTTTTTACTCCTAAGAAAAGTAGAGAACTGTTTCCTCCTTTCTACACTGTAATAAAAGCTGCCATTGACTTTCATTGTCTTTTTATCTAGTGATTCAGTAACAGTGACAGTCTCAGGCTTTTTTCTGATGAATTGAATTTTTTACTACCATGAGAATTTTTGTCTACCTTTATTGAATCGAGGCCTATGTGTATATATATGTACTATGGCAAATGTTATTAACTGTAAAAAACTGAAAACCATCAGCTGTAATGACTCATTACTGCTCCTGAAAACATTGTTGCAACTGTTTAAACCGGTCCTTCACTCTGAATAAGAGTCTATCTTATATGTTTCCCACACCCTGTACATACAGATTGTCCACATTAAAAATCATCCTACCTGCATCTACTGCATATTATGAGCCTTTAAACATCCAAGATGGCGGCTTATGGAAGCCGCCATCTTATCAGGCAGCCTGCAAACAGGAAGTGCCTCCTGACTGTGCTGCTCTGCATTCTGGGACTGCTGACCTTTACCTGACCCCAGCTCTGCTCTGTCTGAGCAAAGCACAGCTATAACCCGCCCCCCTGTACCTTATCCCACTCTCCTCTCCTCAGTGTGATGCTTCTGAGTCAAGATGGCGGTGCCCATATCCTAAATTCCTGAACAGAGTTGCAGCCCAGTGGGGGAAAGAATAATAAGTTAGTGACTAAAAATGTAAAATATATTAATTTTAGATGCTGGGGAACCGTTTTTTAAGAGTTTGGGCTTTTCATTAAATCACGCTGAAGGTCCGGTTTAAATGAAACTGCATATACTGCGGCTGCCGACCCTATTGAGAGACATACAGATACATAGACGCTGATTCATTACTAACGCCAGGTATTGCCAGATGAGCGTCTGTAGAGCCACCGCTAGTAGACACTGTAAGCAGGTATCGGGCGCTGTAACAGAGTGCCTCAGTCGCTATAGTAACCTGGCCGGCATTGATGAATGAGATGTATGTTGGGCACTCTAACACCAGTACAGCGCTGCAGGGAGCAAGAGGTAGCGCCAGCTCAGTGCGACCGACTCTCAGTGCTCCGCACCATCAAAACAGAACACACACACAGCGTCGGCGCTATAAATCTGGTTGCTATAGCATAGAGTGCCAGACTCTGTTTGATTAAAGTCTGTTTTTGAACACATATCCACCAGTAACAAAGCGAAAACACATGAAATGACATTGTTGTAACATTGTGACATTAACACTTTAGTGCCAGACATGTAATGACAATTCTGCATAAAAATATAAAAAGTCAAAAAAGTTTCGAAAAAAGTTTGTTTGCGGCCAGGAGAGGTCACACAATGATTTGAGCAAAAAAAATAAAAAATTAAAGATGTCAAAACACTATTTTAACACAAGCAAATTAACGTCCATTGAAATGTATAGGAGAGCGACAGTGAGCAAAAGGTAATACCTGGCGCTCGGTAGCCTAGAGCACTGGCACTATACGCTGAGCCGCCTGTAATAATACATGTGACGCTATCATAATGTGGTTTTGCGTACAGCGCCCGGCGTTCACCACACGCTGCCTGCCGCTACGGGGCACTACCTGCCACTATCCCTTCTTAAATAACCCCCATAGTTGCATAGCTTCCCTCACACACACAGCATTCCTCCAGCAGCAGTTGATGCAGTGTGTGTGTGTGTGTGTGTGTGTGTGTGTGTGTGTAGTATGACAGGGATGGTACCCCATTTTTCTGAGGCAGTTGGTGTGGGCTGCTGCTGCCCCACATGCTCAAATGTAAGCAGGACTCTTGGGTGTGTAGCAAGATGGCTGCTCCCACGCAGTCCAGGATCACAGCATCTGCAAATATAAGGGACATTCCTGGCAAAGGGTTAAATTGGACCTATCACCTAGGTTGGTTTATCTGGGGCATCCTGATTCAGGATGTCCCACTTTGAGGCTGATTTATTAATAGCAACATGTAGCGACAGTTGAGCGGCTGTAGCGGTATTTTCACAGCGCCCGCTAGTAGTCGCTGTGCTTGGCCGTTGTTCGGTTGTTGACAGCGACTCAGTCGGTGTGGCGTAATGTTGAATACAAGGTTATGAGTCGCTATTTCACAGGTTCCGCGATGTATGGGTGCGCATGATAGCGACTGGCCCTAGCGACCGGCTCCCATCATATTCATCAAAAAATCACACTCAAAAAATTCAAGCGCTGTGAAATGCATGTTTAAACCCCTGACGACTGGAGGCGATGTGTTACAAGTAGTTTTTTAACCCCCAAACCACCATATTTTTGGAAACCAAAAAAAAAAAAGTATTTTAAATAATTTTGTAATATGAATACATTAATATCAGACCTGTAATATCAATTCTGTACAATTTTTTTTTCCCTTAAATCTAAAACGGCAGAAGTGGTCACTGAATTTTTCACATTTAAAAAAAAAAAAAAAAAAAAAAATTAATAACAATTAATTATTAATATTCAAATATTGTTCCATTGAAATGCATTGGAGAGTGCCAGGTAGCGAGAGGTCATACCTGTCGCTGTTCAAGGTCGGACGCTGGCGCTGTGGGCTGAGGCTGGAATAATGATGAATGAGTGGCTATTTGGCGCTATCTCAGTCGCTAAGCAGGATTGGCTTGATAAATGTGTGATTGTGGTGGGGAGCCGGCGTTCTTGTGGCGGGGCCCGTCATTACCGGTCGCTCACCAGTCGCTACCTGTCACTATTCCTTCATAAATAAGGGCCTTTGTGAACAATACCCATGGTGCATGTGCACGCTCTCATCCAATCATGCATGCATTGCATAAGGCAATGTTTTGAACAAAACACTGGCATAGGGAGCAGCCTCATCCACGGTTTCCCTGCAGTGTGCAGCGCACTCCCATCCCCAGAATGAACTGCTGGTAAGGTGAGTGATTGCAGGCCTGATTATATGAATATTGGTATATGTGATATTAAAGTGGACCAAAACCAAATCTGGGTTAAGGTCTGTCCCCAGAGGGACAGCAAATATTAATAATCACGGTGAGCCAGGCCCACTGTTATTTCATTTTGCTGATTTGGTTTTGTGCCAGTCCTGTATCGAATCAGTGGATGAATATCAGTATTTGCAATATTTCCGTATTAATCTCTGATGTGCAGCAAATATGTTAATAATCATATTTTTCCTTTTGCACAGCCCCTGACAGCCAGCAGAGGGAGAGCAAAAAGCGTGCTAATTTAACCCTTTGCTTGAAACGTGCCTTTAAAGTGTAACAAAACCCGTGAATTTGACTTTCCCAGGTTTTGCTCCGCGCCCCAGGGCATCCCAAACCTCCCCAGTTCGCTCATAAAAACTCATCGCTCCAGACTGCAATGGGATTGCTGTGACTACGTCATTCAGGAGGCATTGACTTGAATGTGGAGTCACATGCCCCGCATCCCCGGCCCTGTGCGCACTCCCGGTCCAGCCTATCTGAATGTGCTCCCCATTGTAAACAATGAGAGCTGTCTGTCAAATGACGTATTCACAGCAGGCGTCTCTCATTGGACGGTTCCCCGCGGATGCACTGTTGGAGCCTGAAAAGGTGAGTTTTTATGGGCGAATTGAGGGGTTTCACACAGCGGGGCATCCCATTTCGGGATGCTCCAGGGCAAAACTAGCGGCCGCCCATGGAATCTTTCAGATTCCAGGCTGGCCGCTACTAGATTTTGTTCCGTTTTAAGCCCTCTCAAACAGGATACATCACTGATCATCAGAGAAGGGGAGCAATTTGTTTGAATGGAGGTCCACTTTAAGTACAGTAAATGACATGCAGTGAAGAACAGAGACAGCACCAGTCAGTCAGAGATGGTATGATTGGAGTTCCAGGCAGTGGGATGTGGGGCCGGCTCCAGGTTTATGTGGGCCCTTGGGCGGCATGGTCTCAGTGCGCCCCTTTGTGGTGAAGAGTTGCATCACATCACTGAGGGACGTCCCAAATCTGGATGCCCCCTAACGATCAAAAGAAAAGAAACCTTTAAAAAAAACTTACCTCTACAGTGCTTTCCCTCCCAGCATGCACTCCTTGTCTGCTTGTTGCTGCCTGCTGTGTGATTTGTGGGGTGGAGGCCCCTTCCTCTCTCCTCGGTGGGGGCAGCACAGGCAGCAGCGGAACCTTATTGCTGCATACTGTTGTCCCCGCCCGGCGGAGAAAAGAAGTTGCACCCCCACTCCCAGTCCGCCGCCGGTCAAGCGCCATCGCACATCCCAAAAGCCAGCCCTGGCAAAGGGCTCCTCTGGAGGCCAGGGGCCCCGCAGCTTGCCAGGTGCTGACGCTGGCCCTGAGTGCAGTGCAGTATGCAGTGTTGGCGTGATGTCTGCCCGGAGCTCCAGGGGCCAGAGCTGCAGGTTCCACAGGGCAGAACGGGCAGGCTGATTCATCATTAGCGCCAGGTAGCGACAGATGAGCGTCTGTAGCAGGCATTTTCAGAGCGCCCGCTAGTAGTCGCAGTGCTCGGCCGTGAGTCGCTACTTTATAGCGACTCAGTCGCTGTTCAGTAATGTTGAATACATTGTGAGGAGTCGCTATTTGACCAGTACAGCGCTGTATGGGAGCGCATGGTAGCGACTGCTCATAGCGACCGACTCACACCATATTCAGCAAAAAAACAGCCTCACAAATCTCTGGCGCTGAAAAATATTTGTTTGAAGCCCAGAGCGCAGGAGGCGGTGTGTTTAAAGTGTGTTTTCAAGCATCTATCAACTAGTAACAAAGCGAAAACATATGGAATTACATTGTAACAACATTGTAACATGAACACTTTAATGCCAGACCTGTAATGTCATTTCTGAAGAAATATATAAAAAATAAAAAAAATTTGAAAAAACTGCTTATTCAATGCCAGGAGAGGTCACAGAATTATTTGACATTTAAAAACAAAAACAAAAAAACAAAGACACAGTTTAAAGAGAAGGAAAGGATCGTCCATTGAAATGTATGGGAGAGCGACAGGTAGCGAGAGGTCATACCTGGCGCTGTGCAAGGCTGAACGCTGGCGCTGTTCGCTGAGGCTGTGAAAATGATGAATCAGACGCTACATGGCGCTATCCCAGTCGCTAAACAGATTCTGCTTGATAAATGTGTAATTGCGTGCGGTGTCCGGCGTTCACCAGTCGCTACATGTCGCAACCTCTCATTAACCAGCCACTACCTGACGCTATCCCTTCATGAATAAGGGCCTAAGATGTCAGCACCTTGTTTTCCTTAGCAAAACTGGCAATCTTAGAGGCTGATTCATTAACAGCGGCAGGTAGCGACAGTTGAGCGACTGTAGCGGCATTTTCAGAGCGCCCGCTAGTAGTCGCTGTGCTTGGCCGTTGTTCGGTAGTTGATAGCGACTCAGTCGGTTTGCCGTAATGTTGAATATTGGGTGAGGAGTCGCTATTTCACAGGTTCCGCGCTGTATGGGAGCGCATGATAGCGACTGGCCATAGCGACCGGCTCCCACCATATTCATTAACAAATCACGCTCCAAAAATTCTCGCGCTGTAAAATGCATGTTTAAACCCCAGAGCGCTGGCGGCGATGGGTTAAAAGTAGTTTTTTAACCCCCAAACAACCATATTTTTGGAAACCAAAAAAAAATAGTTTTTTAAATAATTTTGTAATATGAATACATTAATATCAGACCTGTAATATCAATTCTGTACTTTTTTATTTTTTTATTTTTTTTACCTTAAAAAAAATATTAAAAATGGCAGAAGTGGTCACAGAATTTTTCACATTTAAAAAAAAAAAAAAACATTAATAACAATGAATTATGAATATTTAAAGATTGGTCCATTGAAATGCATTGGAGAGCGCCAGGTAGCGAGAGGTCATACCTGTCGCTGTTCAAGGTCGGACGCTGGCGCTGTGGGCTGAGGCTGGAATAATGATGAATGAGTGGCTATATGGCGCTATCTCAGTCGGTAAGCAGGATTGCCTTGATAAATGTGTGATTGTGGTGGGGAGTCGGCGTTCTCGTGGCGGTGCCCGTCATTACCGGCCGCTCACCAGTCGCTACCTGTCGCTATCCCTTGTTAAATAAGGGCCTGTGTGTCCTCTAATGGACCCTGACCATGGCCAGCCTTTGGGGTGTGGCAGGTGTGCGATCACACAGGGCACCATCCAGGATCTCTAAGGTGGAGCAGCAGGCCTCTCTTTTCCAAATGACCCCATCTCACTACTTTCTTTTTTGCACATTTCTTTATAATCCTTTATTTTTCTTCTTGAATTTCCCTTTCACTTTCTTTTGCTTTTATTACATGATCCCCCCATCTTCTTCTCTTTCCCCCCTTCTTCTTAATTTCTACATTCCTTTCATCTTTCTCTAGTCACTTGCTTCACATCTTCCTCCGTTTTTACCCCATCCCTTTATTTTTTCTTTCCTTCCATCTCAGTCTCCTTCCCTCAGTCATTCTCTTGTTTTGTTCTCATTTCCACATTTACTCCAATCTTTTTTTTTATCTTTTCACCTCCTCACTCTTTTCCACATTGCGTCCATCCTCTGTCTCTTCACCCTCTATTTATATGACATTCCAGCATCGGAGTTGGGAAGGTTGCTACACCTGCATTGTACTTTTCTCCATCTCCAGAGCAGGAAAAACTTCCTGGTCTTTTTTCTCAATGTACATTATGCCAAAGAGTAACTAGTAACTATAAAGCAATGCCTGGTGGTGGACCTGTTTTATCTTTTACTGATTTTCTTATATAAATCCCAATGGTTGAATAGAAAAGAGGTTTGGTGAAAATAGTTTGTCATAATGGGGGGGGGAGGGTGTCATCAGTAACAGGGACCTCGGGCAGCACAGCTGTGTAAATGATAATTACTAGAAATGTCTTGGGCCTGCTCCTGATGGATGATCACACTTATCAGTTGTTATTCTTCTAGGTGTAAATGAAGACGATATACAGAGACCTGCACTCAGAAAAGCGTCTGAAGCCTCGGTAAGTATTTTACACCCTAACCACAGCAACAGACCATACAGCTGCATGATAGCTGGATTACAGAGGAGGTAATTCTAGGGCCCATCAGAGGGAGTCATTCTTAGTGCCCATCAGAATAGGTAATTGTTTGGGCCTATCAGAGGAAATCATATTTCCGTCCCATTAGGGGGGAACAGTAGATTTACTATATATCATTTATATAACTGGCCCATCAGAGAATATCATTCCTGGAGCCCATCAGACCAAGTTTTTTTTAGGCCTATCAGATAGAGTCATTCTTAGGGCCTATCAGAGGGAATGATTCTTGGGACCCATTAGAGGAAGTAATTATTGGGCTTCTTAGCAGAGGCGTAGCTAGGCTTTCTGGCACTTGGGGCTCGAAATGGTGCCCCCCACCTGTGCTCAGGTCCCCCTTTGGTGCCCCTCACTTGTTGCACCCAGGGCACCTGCCCCGCCCCCCAGCTACGCCCCTGCTTCTTAGATGGAGTCATTCTTGGGGCCCGTCAGAGAAAAGAATTCTTGCAGCCCATCAGAGGAAGTCATTCTTAGGTCCCATCAGAGGGAGCAATGTTTGGGTCTCATCAGAGGAACAGTAGATGCATATCATTCATATCACTGGGACCAATCACAGGAAGTCATTCTAGAACCCATAAGAGGGAGCAAATCTTGGGGCCTCTCAGAGGCAATGATTCTTGGGAACCATTAGAGGAAGTAATTTTAGGGCTCCTTAGAGGGATTCATTCATGGGGCCAGATACTGGACACAGCTTCCAGTGAAGGAACGTGATGAGTCTGGCAAGGACAATCTGATTCGGAAGCCCTCTGGCCAGATAGTCCACAGCCATCACAACATGTGAATTGGTATATGGGTCTCTTGGAACATTTAAAAAGAAAAAAAACATTTAAAACGAAAAAAAAGAACCCACAGTTGCTGCCTCTTCCTTCATCTACCCACTAATGGGCAGCATCCTCACTGCTGGGGACCCCCTTCTGGTCCATTGGGCTGCAATCTTCTTTATGGCCAGGGAGTCGCTAATGCAGCCGTCCCACTGGAATCAGTAGTGGGGGGGTCACAAAGAGGCATTTATACCAATCCTGGGATTAGCTTGGCGGGACACCAAGGAAGGTGCAGGTAACCCTCACTACAGATGCCGGCAGCACAGCTGCATTAGTGGTTCCCAGGCATCAAAAAGATCACAGCCCACCGGACTAGAAGGGGGCAAGTAAACTGGTGTATGAAACCCCGCCCCCCTTATGCCACAGTTAAGAGAGCATACCACTCCCTCTGTAATAGGTAGCAAGGTTACAAAGACTTTGCCAGGAACTGATCAAAAATCAGGAAACACACATCAAATCAGATGTTCTGGGTCCCTCTGGATATCACAAACCAAACTAAACCCTGACTTTGCCGGGGCGGGGACCATACTTTTAAACAGGTAAGTCAAGAAGGACTGGCTATCAAGAAAGCTGCTGAGAGGGATAGAGGGTGAGAATTTTTTTGGCTCAAATATGGACCTTAGATGGCTTGTGTTGGTCATTGTCATTTTATGTAACTATATTCCCCATACAATCCCATATAATATTAATTAAGCCCTTCTTGTTCTTAGATCAATCTACATTAACATGATGAACAATATTCTAGAACTATAGGCTCGATTCAGAGAGACAAAAAAAAAACTTCCGTTTTAGTGCCGATCTGTTTTTTTTTTTTAAATGTTTCCCCTCTCGTATGAGTGTGCGAGCGATTCTATGCATGCATTGCAATCCTTCTGTAAAGTTTCCGTCTGTTCGTACGGCAGATTACGAATACGAGGATGTCATTTTCCAGCGTGACTTTTCCGTTTCATTTTCACGTTACAACATAGGCTTTCGTTTTTGCCCTTTTCCCATCGTATCCTCCCACGAATCATTTACGTTTCCCGTTAGATTCTGTTTCCCTTTTTCAATAAAAATTCGTCCAGACGGAAATCCTTACGATCTTGCGCCTGCGCACTACAAACGTAACTCATTAAAGTGCTCGCCTACATATTTGCCACCCTCACTTCTACTACAATGATTAGCTAAATCACTTAGCACTATCCTCCATCTTCCCTTTTGGACCCTTAAAGCTCACCCAAACCACTTAGCACTATCCTCCATCTTCCCTTTTGGACCCTTAAAGCTCACCCAAACCACTTAGCACTATCCTCCATCTTCCCTTTTGGACCCTTAAAGCTCACCCAAACCACTTAGCACTATCCTCCATCTTCCCTTTTGGACCCTTAAAGCTCACCCAAAACACTTAGGTTCTTCTTCCATTTTAGCCCCCTAAAACTTACCCAAATCACTTCTCGGTCATGTGAATATTCATCTTTAAATATTTCTGGGCCCATTAGTTTTGTGTTAATGTATTTCAAATACTAAAATACTAAATTTCAAATTTTAACAACTATAAAAAACAAAATACATAGCAATGGCAGGCCACTGAACATTATTCTTCATCTGTGGTCCCCACTGAGTTGCGCAGCTCCTGCATCTCGCCCACCAACTGAAGGACCCTGACACTCAGTTGTGCCACTCTGGCACGTGTGGTCCCTGTTAAAAAACGTAAATTAAAATATTGGTATAACCTTGTTGGGGTCATACTGCAGTGCCCCCCCCCCTGTATGGTCCAAACACCTAAATCTGGACTTCAAAAGCCAGAAGGCCCTCGCCACCACGGCCCGGGTTTTGCATAGTGCCCGATTAGAGAACCCCTGGCCCGCATTCTGCAGGCAAAGAACGGGCATCAGGAGCAAGGGCAGGAGTGGATATCCAGAATCCCCTGAAAGAATTTAAAAATACTAACATAAAATACACATTCTAAGCTACAATATTGTTTAACATGTCATCAGGGGCTAAAAACAGCCATAGGTTAAGACATGAGTCATCAACTATATTCATTGCCATACAGTGAAAATGGATTGATGGAATGTGAGGAAACTTACCCAGGAGCCATCCACCAGATAATTCTCCTGGCTCAAACTGACGAAATAAGCCGGAGCTCTGCAATATATAAGCATCATGGGACGACCCTGGATGCCCTGCAAGAACACTGAGGAATCGCATAGCTGGACCAAACACTGCTTGTATGTTGTGTGAGTGTCACATCTTGCGGTTCCTGCAACCAAATCTAAAATAATTACACAAAGCAAAGGTAACCGACTAAAACAATAACTCCTACAACAAATTAAGATTCAAGTTCAACAATCCAAATATAATTCACAAAGGATATAAGTCTAAAAAAATATAGCAATTATATGGATGTGTGGGAAAATAAAAAAGGACTAATTAAGGTCAGCATTAAAATGCATCTATAAGGCATACATGAAATGTATTGATTTAGGTATGCATTGCTATTCAATGTATGGCCTCGGCCATGCTGATACATGCAATGCCTTGGAGCTAAAGGCGGCGCAGACTCCTCCACATAGCCGCAAAACATGTTCAACAATAGCAATCCGAGCCCTCAAAGGTCCCATAAGTGGATCGGATATGAAACGGATTTATAGGGTGGTGATCCGTTGGAAATCAGCTCTCTGAATCAGACGCAAGCCCATCCTAACAACGTAAGTTATCTGAACGAACGAAAAATATCAGATTTTGTTTGGAAAATGATCCGAACTAACAGAAATGATACGATTTGCTTCCGTTCATTGAAAGCGCTTATACGCATTCTCCCGAACGTTCATACGAATGAAAAATGAACGAAAAAACCCTAAAAAAAGACAAACACCCACCCAAACTTTCACAGACAGCTACGGAAGTCCAGAGGAATGTGTCTTTGAATCGAGGCTTATATTCGTAAAACCTTTTGGTCGCATAGGCCAATGTCCACTGACAGATGGTTTAGGTATTTGGGTACCAAGATGGTAAAACACTTATTAGACCTTTACAAAACTATGGCACACCAATAATTGGCATCCAAAAATAAATTTAGTAATACTCTGTGTCCCGCTGTCAGGTAGTGAGCACAGCTTCCGTGTATAGATACAATATTTTTATTGTTTATTTCTAAAGCGCCATCATGTTCCATGGCGCTGTACAGGGTTCTTATAATGAAAATGGACTAATATATCTGTAATGCTGTGTTAATTGTCTCTTCAGCCAGCAAAAGTAAAAGAAAAGTTCAGCCCCGGGAAGCAGAGGTCCCCCGTCGCTGGCCGTCCCCACCTGTCCCTAGAGGAAATCAAAGACGCAGAACGAGCGGTGAGAATTTCCTCTTATTCATTGCAAGAAGGGGAAAGGGATGTGAGGCTGAGCTGTGGCAGAGATTGGG